>CAJVGC010000060.1:66960800-66982490 GCA_910822075.1 Senecio squalidus
GCCTAAAGATAGGTGTTTGGTGCAAAAGTGGTTTGTTTGAAACTTGTCCCACATCGGTGGTGGAGACAAAGTTTGTGTTGTTTATAAGCAAGAATTTTGAACCCTTGTTCAACTAGCTTGTGACTTATACACACACAAGCTCACGGCCTCGCGCGCAGGGGGGGGGGGGGTGCAAATTTCTGGTCCGAAAGGGCTGGGTTGAAAACTCATGCGAGCCCGCGCGACCTGCGGACACGAATGCAGCTCCGAAATCTCGAGCATGCGCGGTCCAGTTTTTGCTACGCGTCTTTTGGTCATTAATGCAGTAACTGATTTGAATTGATTGACAGTCATTTATTTTGCTACGCGTCTTTTGGTCATTAATGCAGTAACTGATTTGAATTGATTGACAGTCATTTATTTTTGGTAAACTGCAATCAGTTATGATTTGCTTTTAATTCAGTCATTACTAGCATTAAACCAAAAACGCTCCCTAACAGCTTATAAGACTGAAATCGATTTCAGTTCTGCACAGACCTTAATCCCTTCTTTCTTTTTCTGCTATTCCAAGATCAGATTCCAGGCAAGTGTGACAGCTCCGGCAGTTTAGAGCATAGACTGTTTTTGCCATTGTACCCTGGGAAACAAAACGTGTGAATACACGCGGAATTTGTTTTAAGGGAATCGTGTTATATCACGAGCCTTGGCCGATTACGATTCTTGTTTATCATTTCTGTTCAATATATTTTCGTGTAACTATTTGTAATTGTAAACGGTATCCTCTCCTATAATTTCTCCACCATAGTCATATTGAAAACTTTAATTTTATGATTAAATTGGGTTTTGATATATTGACGAAAAAGTATAAATTGTAAAAGTGCATCACATTTTCGTCTCAATGGATATACCCATAAAAAGTGAGAAAAATGATCCATAAAACAATATAATATCTAAAATCACTTACACTCGGGATGGGGGTGTCCACAAATCCGAGTATATCATATTAAAAATTGATTCAACCAAAGAAAAATAGCTATTAGAAAACTCCCCCGAGTGTATTATATTAAAAATTGATATAACCAAAGGAAAAGAGCTATAAAACGGTAATTTAAGATGTTTTCCAATTGGCACACACTGCATAAGACTTTATTACAAGAAATAAAACCGTTAGAAATAAGTAGACGGAGAGCATCATCCGTGGGGTTTCTAAGTCTTTGGTGCGGGTTAGTGATCACCAATGCTATCGCATCGAGGAAGTGTTATTTAGGTCCGATGGTCCTTCACAGAAAAACTAAATTTGTCAAGTTGAGTAGAGAAATCGTTGCCTTCAGTAACTTGACAAACAAAAGTTAGTTTTTTATTATTATTTTAGGTGTGACAAGGAGATTGTTTAAGTGTAACGCTTTGTAAAGTTGTTGATGGCAGGAATAGAATTCCCGTCATCAACGTATATAGATGAAATGATACGCTTATTATAAATAGAATTTAGGATACCTACATTGCATTCGATGTTAAGTATGAAGTCGTCCCGGTGTCCATGTACTACTCTATGTTGCTTGAATCATTAAACGAGAGATTGCTAAACGCCTGAGGTTGAGGTAGAGTGGTGGCTTGATCCTGTGGACTGATTTTGATACCCACCAATATTGTTTGCAGGACGTGAAGGGTAGAGTGCGTTGATGGCGGATTAATGTGGCTACGTTTGCGTACTTTCCTAATAACCCATTAACCGTATGCATAACCAAAGCTTCTTCATCAATTGACTTGTCTATGTTATCAAGAAGATCGGAAATGGCCTTGAGTTTGTGGCAGTAGGCCCTAACCAAAAGATCCCCGATCACGATGTTTCTTAGATCCTCGTTTAATTGCATCCCTTTATCGCTCTTGTTACTTTGAAAGAGATCATCGAGATTCTTCCACACTTGTCGAGCCGTAAAACCTCTCTTCATGACCATTTGTAGTATGAGTTTGCTTACCATAGATCCACATCTTGATCAATGTATCAACTTTGATCCAGAGTTTGTCGTTTTCGTCTTTGGGACAAATGGTGCCGTCGAGAAAGCCATCGACTTCATGAGAAATACAAACCATCTCCAGGAGCTCTTTCCATTGAAGATAGTTAAGTTCTTCGAAATCTAAAGTAATTGGAATATGCGATTTGATTTTGGTGATTGTAAAAGCTTTTTCGTATTTTGACCCGCTTGCTTTCTGCAAAAGGAATATGAAGAACGACGAAAGGCAGAATAGAAAAACGAAGCAAAAAGGTTTTACCAATTGTTGGTATCGTTCAAATATGATCATTACATTTGTATGAAAGTGATTATGGTCACAACTCACAACAATATTAACATTCAAAACAGAAAATGGTCATTCATAAACAGAATATTATCCAAAGCACGAGTGCTGCTCTAGTACAAAAGAACAACCAATGTGTCGTTAAATAGGACTCGAGTCACATCCATCTTTGCAAACATGGGGTTTCTTCAACTAGTTGGTGCTCTTCCGATACATGTTGATGCGTAATTAGTTCAATGACACAACACATCAGAAAACGTCTTTAAGGGGTTACACTGTACAAAATCTCCCTCTACAGAATCAACAATGCTGTCTTCCACGAGTAATGCCAGTGAATGGAGCATTACACTGCCCATACAAACTGAACCCCCTATTTGTTCTTGAAGGTTTTCGCCATCAAATGTGGTACATTCATGTGTCGAGTGAATAAAACACTACTTTCCTACTATATAGTCGTGGAAAGAAGATCTTATTCTCCATTTTTGGTACTTTGGCTTCGATGCATAGGCATGTCGTACCACAAATATAAATCATGTGCTTACCTACACTATCTATTTTCCCCCATTCTTGTCTAGACTCGTTGAACTTGAAAACCTCAACAGGTCCTCCATACTCGCCTAATTATTTTCTCGTGTTACAATATTCAAATGTGTTACTTGGTTTTGTGTCTATAGTTTCTAGTTTAATCTTACGAGAAGGCGGCTTTTTGATTTATTAACTCACATTGTTGGCTACATTATCGGAAGCAATTCTCTATACATCCACTAAAAACCATCTCTTATATTCGGGGATATCATATCCTACTTTTAAACAAAGCCTTTCGACTACTATTATCAATACTCTATTTAAAATAATTATGTTTTTCTATATATAAAATTATTCTTCTTGATGTAAAACAATACTATGGAACAATCTGATATAACCAAAATTTTCAATTATGGTTATTGTATAATTAAACGATAATCATAATCATATATTTATTAAAGTGTTTTTTTTATTATTTATAACCAAAACACTCTTAAGTAAGTGTTTATACAATCATCCATGTTTCTATTTCCCATTTTGGGATTAAGGTTAACATTTTATTTAATCATATTTAATTTTGTTTACTTTTAATTTTCTTTGCTATGAATATATCGTAGTATTTAATCTATTAACCGAACACTAAATTAAAATACATATTATTTTAGAAAATGAAGAAAGAATTTATGACGACAACCAACCAAGGTTTATGTGGTGTTTGTTTCGGCTTATGTAATGGGCTTATGAGCTTATGTAAATTTTGATAACCTCGTAAGCCCAATTTTTCCGGCTTATGAGCTTATCAAGTTAAACTTATGGTTTATTTAAGCTCATAAGCTCAACTTAATAAGCTCATAAGCCGGAAAAATTGGGTTACGAGTTTATCAAAATTTACATAAGCTCATAAACGCGTTATATAAGCCGAAACAAACACCCCCCTTAATCTTTTTTGTCGCTCTGTCAACTTTGGCACAAATATAACTTTAACGAAAATAAAAGGATTCAAATATAAAAAACCGCGCTCTATTTTCCCACCAAAATTTTGAAATCAAAAAAGTCTACAGTAACCAAAAATTGACAATCAGTAATCGGAAAATGGCTCAGGCAGCAAGATTAAATCTCCGAATGCAAAAAGAACTCAAACTCCTTCTCACCGATCCACCGCCCGGCGCCGCATTCCCCGACCTCTCTCCGGCTTCTGATCTCTCCACTTTCTCCTTAACTGCCATCGATGCCCTTATCGATGGACCTGAAGGAACTGTTTATGAAAAGGGTGTTTTCAAAATCAAGATTCAAATACCCGAAAGGTAAGTTATTGTTTTTCTTGTTGTGCACACCAAGTGTTTGATGTTATGTCTGACAGAAAATGTGGTTTGGGAATTTGAAATTTTGTAGGTATCCGTTTCAGCCACCGGTCGTGACGTTTAGTACTCCGATTTATCATCCGAATATTGATACCGGAGGCCGGATTTGTCTTGATATTCTTAACCTTCCTCCAAAGGTAAACTTTTGTCATTTGGAATGTATATCTTAAAACGCAAAACGTAGTTTGGTTTGTTTGGCTAAAATTATTTGTTAGTTTATTTTAGAAGGAAATTAGCACGTTTATAAAGCACCTAGCTTTTACTTTGAGAAACTGATAATTGATCTTGTTATGCGGTGATTTGTTAAATTGAACCAGGGTGCGTGGCAGCCGTCTTTGAATGTTTCAACTGTTTTAACGAGTATCGGATTGTTATTAAGCGAACCTAACCCTGATGATGGATTGATGTGTGAAGCGGTGAGTAATGTGTCACATGTAATTTGGACTAATCTTGTAAACAATAGACATGGAGTTACTTAAAGTTTAGAGTACTGATGAGTTTACGTGTTTGTTGCGACGTGTAGAGTAAAGAGTATAAATATAACAAACAAGTTTTTGACCAAAAGGCAAGATCTATGACGGAAAAATATGCCAGACTTGATGCAAGTCCAAATCTTAAGGGGAATCAATCTTTGACGGATTCTAACATGGTATGTATGTCCTGTTTTTTTGTGTGTTTAACATGATAATATTTTGTTCATTTTATATGATTTTGCTTTTTGCGGTTGCAGAAAGAAGATAGAACGTCAGAAGTGACGAAAACTGATCTGCAAGAGTACACTGTTGGTTTTAAAAAGTTTTCAGGGATCGGTAGAAAGCTGTCACTGGATGCTTCAGGATCAAACCAATCACATATTCAAGAACAAAAACAAGATTCAAAACCCGTGATGAAGTTTAATCAGTTTCCCCATCATCAAGTTGTTCATGATGAAGATAACAAACCAGTAACCGTGAGGTCAAAGAAACTATGTCTTTCTGGCAAGAATCCGCATCATGAAGTATTGGATTCAACCAAAAAAATTGTTGATTGTGATGCACAGAAGGAGAACTTTATAGAGGTTCAAAAGGAACCCGTTGATAGAAGTTTCTTGACAAACCCAAAACGCAAGAAGTTAGGTTTGACCGGAAAGAAATCGTCTTCGGGCTTTTTTGGGCCAGCTCAGAATAGAGAAAAAGATTATACGGGGAACACAGGTTCTGGTGCAAGTTCGAATTTTACAAATCAACAACGAAAGCCACAGCAGATACTGGAAGAAAAAAAGAGCGGTAACAATTATTTGAATGAAGATAGTTTGGAACAAGAAGGATTGTGTGATCCCGAGGGAATAATTGTGTTGGATAGTGAAGATAGTGAAGACGAACTGATAAGTAGCTCAAATTCTAGACGTTTTATTGCACGCAAAAGGTTACTGGGAAAATGATAGAAATTATGAACCCGTGAATTGTTAGATTTTGTTAATTGGTCAATGGATTTGGACTCGTTAAGGCAAGTATCCATGAAAGCTTAGCTCACAGGTTTATCTGGTGCGTGTAATAGATGCTTTATATATTTGTCATAATGATAACCGTTAAAGTTAGTTGATAATGTGGTATATTTGTGTATCGACTTATCTTTTCAATATAATTCAGTTGGTTGAAATTTGTTAACGAGTTTTCAGCATTTTCGGATCTGAAACCCAGATGTGCAATGAAATGTAATGCCTTTTATCACTAATTTGAAGCCCATAAATGTATGACCCTTGTAATAAGTTTTTAGTATCGTTTGCAATAACTAAATAAGAATTGGTTCGCATACTTTAATTTCAACATTAACGACTAACACGTTGTCCAAAATACACGTACTGATTCGATCTCTAACATTGTCAACTGGAATCACTTCTGTCATATAGCGGTTGCCATGAAAGGCTGAATGTTCCTCCAGCAGATTATTAAAGTCCAACCAATTCTTCACCATCCCTAAACCACTCTGTCGGGCCAACTTCCGATAGTTTTTACCAAACGATTATGACACAGACAATAAAAACTCAAGTAAAACATTACCATAATAAATGGTTTTTACCAACACGATAATAACGCATACAATAAAAACCATCACATTGCCATTGCGGTAATAAACTAGGAGTAAACATAGGTGAAAAATAACGACCAACAATCAGAATATGTCCCATGCAGCAAGATTAAATCTCTGAATGTAAAAAGAAGTAAAACTTAGCTTATCTAGATAAAGTCTAAAACGAAAATAGTATCAACAGTCTAGGAGGTAAACGAATGCTCCAAAACACAAAAGCTGTGACTCGACGAGTCCTGACCATGTGCTAATCGAAAATGAGACCCTAAAAAAGCGGTGGAGCCCTGCAAATATGAAAAATGGACGACCACTGTTAAGATGTCCATGTTTGAATTCAAATTTTTTTTCCATAGAATCATTTCATATATGTGATATAACTTATTTTAATCGTCTTATTTTGTCATTTGGACATAATAATTGAAGATATCGAAAAAAAATTGTGATAGAAAATTAATTAAATATGAAAATTCTCCTAAATTAACATAAATAACTATATCTTTAATATATAATTAAAGATGGACCTTAAATGCCAAATGGCGAAGTAAGGTCCGTTAGATTGGTTATCTTCTTTGATTCCAGTCGTTAAATCAGATTCATGTCATCAAATACTATTTCTATCATCTTACAATACATAATTACATTTTCTCTTTCATTTACATACATTTCCACTTAAATAAAAAAAAACCTAAGTTTATTTTACTTATAAATCGTTCAATTTAGACTATGATTTACCATATTGTTATTCTAAAATCTCCTCATCAAAATATCAAAACATGTATATAAACGTAAAAATATATATATATTATTTTAACTATAAGCAAACTTAAAATCTATATAATTTTTTTTTACAAATCAAACTTTATCTATATCCACGCTATCGCGTGACAATAATCTAGTTTATAACTTATATGAAACCTAATTAGAAAAACGATAGCAAATATAAATAACTAACCAGATTAATGAAGCTCTGCCCATTCAGGAAAAAACTCACGATTTTGAACCTCCTATAAAAGGTAAATCGCATATATAACTATAAACATTTAAAGAAATCGTTGATAGAAATTTCTCGACAAACACAAAACGCAAGAAGTTAGGTTTGACCGGAAAGAAATCGTCAAATGATTCGATCAATATTTAAAAACATGTAAAGACACTAATAAACACGTGGTCCAAATTACACTTACTGATTCGATCTCTAACATAACTTCCATCGTATAGCGATTCTTCACCATCCCTAAACCAGCTTCCGACAAACGATTATTTGAAGAAAAAAAAATTGTGATTGAAAATTAATTAAATATGAAAATTCTCCTAAATTATCATAAATAACTATATTCATAACATATATGAAACCTAATTAGAAAGAGATTGCAAATATAAATAACTAACCGGATTTCAAAACAAGTTTTACATATAATGTTAATCCCAATCCAATAAATAAAATAAAATCCAATTAATCAAATATGGACTTACATTGAAGAAGATGAAGGGGCGGGTTCTGGGGGTCGACAAATCGATAACACGCGGTTTTTTTATCTTCTTCTTCGCATCATCTTTGATTATCTTTAGCCTGTTTTTCCTAGCAACTTTTCCGATCTTTCGATAGACAAGATAATCATCAGCGACAGTGTCGTATGTTTTTGCTTCTTCCACTTCTGGTTCGGGTTCGGGTTTGGATTTGGCTTCCGATGCCATTTCTTTCAAAATCAACAATTTTCTGGAAGGTTTCATATAACAAACAAACAAATGTTAATAGAACAAAAAAAAAAATTAAAAATTAAAAAATAAACATACTTTGCACGTGTTCATATGACGCTTAGCGACCTTCAAACTAACGAATTCTATTCGGCATTTTGGGTAGGAGCAAATATACTTCATTTCTGGTTTGTTTGTGAGTGTGAGAGAGCGTATTTCTTGGAGAAGAAGTGGAAGAAGAAAGAAGTATGTGAGAGATTATGGGCCAAGTCTCGGGTCATATTATCTTTGGCCCATTATGGAATCACATCTTTTCCCATTCATATAGGAAAAGATGTGATTCCCTAATGGACCAAAGGTAGTATGACCCGAGACTTGGCCCATAATCTCTCACCTACTTCTTTCTTCCACTTCTTCTTGTCCAAAAAATACACACTCTCTCACACTCTCAAACAAACCAAAAATGAAGTATATTTTAACCGATTAAAAAACCAAAAATTTAAAAAAACATTAACCAACGTTAACCGGTTCGGTTAAAAAAAACCGGTTTATGAATGGGAATGGACCAAAAGGTAGTATAAATCTCTCACCTACTTCTATTTTCTTCTTCCACTTCTTCTTCTCCAAGAATTAAGAAATACACTCTCTGTCACACTCACAAACAAACGGAAATTATGAATTTTATTTGCTCATACCCAACATGCGATACTAAATTCCATGAGTTGAAGGACGCTAAAAGTCATATGTTGACGTGCAAGGTATGTTTTTTTTTTTTTTTTTTTTTAATTTTTTGGTTTTGTTTAACATTCGTTTATTTCTTTGAAGATGAAACCATCAAGAAAGATGTTAATACTGAAAGAGATGGCGTCTGAAGCGAAAACCAAACCCGAAACAGAACCCAAACCCAAACCGAAAAACAGAGGACAACGCTGATTATCTTGTGATTCCAAAGATAATCAAACTTGTCAGGCAAAACACGGTACAGATAATCAACTTTCTGGAAGGTCTTTTTATCTTCCTCTTGGCTTCATGTTTGATTATCTTTACCGTGTTTTGCCTGACAAGTTTCCCGATCTTTGGAATCACAAGATAATGAGCGTCGTCCTCTGTTTTCGGTTTGGGTTTGGGTTTGGTTTTCGCTTCAGACGCCATCTCTTTCAGAATTAACATCTTTCTTGATGGTTTCATTTACAAAGAAATAAACGAATGTTAAACAGAACCAAAAAATTAAAAAAAAAAAAAAAAAAACATACCTTGCACGTCAACATATGACGTTTAGCGTCCTTCAACTCATGGAATTTAGTATCGCATGTTGGGTATGAGCAAATAAAATTCATAATTTCCGTTTGTTTGTGAGTGTGACAGAGAGTGTATTTCTTAATTCTTGGAGAAGAAAAAGTAGAAGAAGAAGAAAGTAGAAGTAGGTGAGAGATTTATACTACCTTTTGACACATTCCCATTCATAAACCGGTTTTTTTTTTAACCGAACCGGTTAATGATTTTTTAAATTTTCGGTTTTTTAATCGGTTAAAATATACTTCATTTTTGGTTTGTTTAGGAGTGTGAGAGAGAGAGTGTATTTTTTAGACAAGAAGAAAGAAGTAGGTGAGAGATTATGGGTCAAGTCTCGGGTCACACACTCTCAAACAAACCAAAAATGAAGTATATTTTAACCGATTAAAAAACCGAAAATTTAAAAAATCATTAACCAACGTTAACTGGTTCGGTTAAAAAAAACCGGTTTATGAATGGGAATGGGCCAAAAGGTAGTATAAATCTCTCACCTACTTGTATTTTCATCTTCCACTTCTTCTTCTCCAAGAATTAAGAAATACACTATTTGTCACACTCACAAACAAACGGAAATTATGAATTTTATTTGCTCATACCCAACATGCGATACTAAATTCCATGAGTTAAAGGACGCTAAACGTCATATGTTGACGTGCAAGGTATCTTTTTTTTTTTTTTTTTAATTTTTTGGTTCTGGTTAAAATTTGTTTATTTCTTTGTAGATGAAACCATCAAGAAAGATGTTAATACTGAAAGAGATGGCGTTTGAAGCGAAAATCAAACCCAAAGCAGAACCCAAACCCAAACCGAAAATAGAGGACAACGCTGATTATCTTGTGATTCCAAAGATAATCAAACTTGTCAGGCAAAACACGGTAAAGATAATCAACTTTCTGGAAGGTCTTTCTATCTTCCTCTTAGCAATTATCTTTACCGTGTTTTGCCTAAGTTTCCCGATCTTTGGAATCACAAGATAATCAGCGTCGTCCTCTGTTTTCGGTTTGGGTTTGGGTTCTGGTTCGGGTTTGGTTTTCGCTTCAGACGCCATCTCTTTCAGAATTAACATTTTTCTTGATGGTTTCATCTACAAAGAAATAAACGAATGTTAAAAAGAACCAAAAAATTAAAAAAAAAAAAGAAACATACCTTGCACGTCAACATATGACGTTTAACGTCCTTCAACTTATGGAATTTTGTATCGCATGTTGGGTATGAGCAAATAAAATTCATAATTTCCGTTTGTTTGTGAGTGTGACAGAGAGTGTATTTCTTAATTCTTGGAGAAGAAGAAGTGGAAGAAGAAAGTAGAAGTAGGTGAGAGATTTATACTACCTTTTGGCCCATTCTCATTCATAAACCGGTTTTTTTTTTAACCGAACCGGTTAATGTTAGGTTAATGATTTTTTAAATTTTCGGTTTTTTAATCGGTTAAAATATACTTCATTTTTGATTTGTTTGAGAGTGTATTTTATGGACAAGAAGAAGTGGAAGAAGAAAGAAGTAGGTGAGAGATTATGGGCCAAGTCTCGGGTCATATTATCTTTGGCCCATTATGGAATAACATCTTTTCCCATTCATATAGGAAAAGATGTAATTCCCTAATGGACCAAAGGTAGTATGACCCGAGACTTGGCCCATAATCTCTCACCTACTTCTTTCTTCCACATCTTCTTGTCCCAAAAAATACACACTCTCTCTCACTCTCAAACAAACCAAAAATGAAGTATATTTTAACCGATTAAAAAACCGAAAATTTAAAAAATCATTAACCAACGTTAACCGGTTCGGTTATAAAAAACGGGTTTATGAATGGGAATGGGCCAAAACGTAGTATAAATCTCTCACCTACTTCTATTTTCTTCTTCCACTTCTTCTTCTCCAAGAATTAAGAAATACACTCTCTGTCACACTAACAAACAAACGGAAATTATGAATTTTATTTGCTCATATCCAACATGCGATACTAAATTCCATGAGTTGAAGGACGCTAAACGTCATATGTTGACGTGCAAGGTAACTTTCTTTCTTTCTTTTTAATTTTTTGGTTCTGTTTAACATTCGTTTATTTCTTTGTACATGAAACCATCAAGAAAGATGTTAATACTGAAAGAGATTGCGTCTGAATCGAAAACCAAACCCGAAGCAGAACCAAAACCCAAACCGAAAACAGAGGACAACGCTGATTATCTTGTGATTCCAAAGATAATCAAACTTGTCAGGCAAAACACGGTAAAGATATCTTTACCGTGTTTTGCTTGGCAAGTTTCCCGATCTTTGGAATCACAAGATAATGAGCGTCGTCCTCTCTTTTTGGTTTGGGTTTGGGTTATGCTTCGGGTTTGGTTCTCTTTCAGAATTAACATTTTTCTTGATTGTTTCATCTACAAAGAAATAAACGAATGTTAAACAGAACCAAAAAATTTAAAAAAAAGAAACATACCTTGCACGTCAACATATGACGTTTAGCGTCCTTCAACTCATGGAATTTAGTATCGCATGTTGGGTATGAGCAAATAAAATTTATAATTTCCGTTTGTTTGTGAGTGTGACAGAGAGTGTATTTCTTAATTCTTGGAGAAGAAGAAGTGGAAGAAGAAAGTAGAAGTAGGTGAGAGATTTATACTAACTTTTGGCCCATTCCCATTCATAAACCGCTTTTTTTTAACCGAACCGATTAATGTTAGGTTAATGATTTTTTAAATTTTCGGTTTTTTAATCGGCTAAAATATACTTCATTTTTGGTTTGTTTGGGAGTGTGAGAGAGAGTGTATTTTTTGGACAAGAAGAAGTGGAAGAAGAAAGAAGTAGGTGAGAGATTATGGGCGAAGTCTCGGGTCATATTATCTTTGGCCCATTATAAAATCACATCTTTTCCCATTCATATAGGAAAAGATGTGATTTCCTAATGGACCTAAGGTAATATGACCCGAGACTTGGCCCATAATCTCTCACCTACTTCTTTCTTCCACTTCTTCTTGTCCAACAAAATACACACTGTCTCTCACACCCTCAAACAAACCAAAAATGAAGTATATTTTAACCGATTAAAAAACCGAAAATTTAAAAAATCATTAACCAACGTTAACCGGTTCGGTTAAAAAAAACCGGTTTATGAATGGGAATGGGCCAAAAGGTAGTATAAATCTCACCTACTTTTATTTTCTTCTTCTCCAAGAATTAAGAAATACACTCTCTGTCACACTCACAAACAAACGGAAATTATGAATTTTATTTGCTCATATCCAATATGCGATACCAAATTCCATGAGTTGAAGGACGCTAAACGTCATATGTTGATGTGCAAGGTATCTTTCTTTCTTTTTTTTTTTAATTTTTTTGGTTCTGTTTAACATTCGTTTATTTCTTTGTAGATGAAACCATCAAGAAAGATGTTAATACTGAAAGAGATGGCGTCTGAACCGAAAACCAAACCCGAAACAGAACCCAAACCCAAACCGAAAACAGAGGACAACGCTGATTATCTTGTGATTCCAAAGATAATCAAACTTGTCAGGCAAAACACGGTTTACCGTGTTTTGCCTGGCAAGTTTCCCGATCTTTGGAATCACAAGATAATGAGCGTCGTCCTCTGTTTTCGGTTTGGGTTTGCGTTCTGCTTCGGGTTTGGTTTTCGCTTCAACAGCCATCTCTTTTAGAATTAACATTTTTCTTGATGGTTTCATCTACAAAGAAATAAACGAATGTTAAACAGAACGAAAAAATTAAAAAAAAAAAGAAACATACCTTGCACGTCAACATATGACGTTTATCGTCCTTCAACTAATGGAATTTAGTATCGCATGTTGGGTATGAGCAAATAAAATTCATAATTTCCGTTTGTTTGTGAGTGTGACAGAGATTGTATTTCTTAATTCTTGGAGAAGAAGAAGTGGAAGAAGAAAGTAGAAGTAGATGTGAGATTTATAGTACCTTTTGGCCCATTCCCATTCATAAACCGGTTTTTTTTTAACCGAACCGGTTAATGTTAGGTTAATGATTTTTTAAATTTTCGGTTTTTTAATCGTTTAAAATATACTTCATTTTTGATTTGTTTGGGAGTGTGAGAGAGAGAGAGTATTTTTTGGACAAGAAGAAGTGGAAGAAGAAAGAAGTAGGTGAGAGATTATGGGTCAAGTCTCGGGGGTCATATTATCTTTGGCCCATTATGGAATCACATCTTTTCCCATTCATATAGGAAAAGATGTGATTCCCTAATGGACCAAAGGTAGTATTACCCGAGACTTTGCCCATAATCTCTCAACTACTTCTTTCTTCCACTTCTTCTTGTCCAAAAAATACACATTCTCTCTCACACTCTCAAACAAACCAAAAATGAAGTATATTTTAACCGATTAAAAAACCGAAAATTTAAAAAATCATTAACCAACGTTAACCGGTTCGCCTTAAAAAAAACCGGTTTATGAATGGGAATGGGCCAAAAGGTAGTATAAATCTCTCACCTACTTCTATTTTCTTCTTCCACTTCTTCTTCTCCAAGAATTAAGAAATACACTCTCTGTCACACTCACAAACAAACGGAAATTATGAATTTTATTTGCTCATACCCAACACGCGATACTAAATTCCATGAGTTGAAGGACGCTAAACGTAATATGTTGACGTGCAAGGTATCTTTCTTTTTTTTGTTTTTAATTTTTTTGGTTCTCTTTAACATTTGTTTATTTCTTTGTAGATGAAACCATCAAGAAAGATGCTAATATAGAAAGATGCTAATATAGAAAGATGCTAATACTGAAAGAGATGGCGTCTGAAGCGAAAACCAAACCCGAAGCAGAACCCAAACCCAAACCGAAATCAGAGGACAACGCTGATTATCTTGTGATTCCAAAGATAATCAAACTTCTCAGGCAAAACACGGTAAAGATAATCAACTTTCTGGAAGGTCTTTTTATCTTCCTCTTGGCTTTATGTTTAATTATCTTTACCGTGTTTTGCCTAGCAAGTTTCCCGATCTTTGGAATCACAAGATAATGAGCGTCGTCCTCTGTTTTTCAGTTTAGTTTAGGTTTGGGTTCTCGTTTGGTTTTCGCTTCAGACGCCATCTCTTTCAGAATTAACATTTTTCTTGATGGTTTCATCTACAAAGAAATAAACGAATGTTAAACAGAACCAAAAAATTAAAAAAAAAAGAGAAACATACCTTGCACGTCAACATATGACGTTTAGCGTCCTTCAACTCATGGAATTTAGTATCGCATGTTGGGTATGAGCAAATAAAATTCATAATTTCCGTTTGTTTGTGAGTGTGACAGAGAGTGTATTTCTTAATTCTTGGAGAAGAAGAAGTGGAAGAAGAAAGTAGAAGTAGGTGAGAGATTTATACTACCTTTTGGCCCATTCCCATTCATAAACCGGTTTTTTTTTAACCGAACCGGTTAATGTTAGGTTAATGATTCTTTAAATTTTCGGTTTTTTAATCGGTTAAAATATACTTCATTTTTGGTTTGTTTGGGAGTGAGAGAGAGAGAGAGTGTATTTTTTGGACAAGAAGAAGTGGAAGAAGAAAGAAGTAGGTGAGAGATTATGGGCCAAGTCTCGGGTCATATTATCTTTGGCCCATTATGGAATCACATCTTTTCCCATTCATATAGGAAAATATGTGATTCCCTAATGGACCAAAGGTAGTATGACCCGAGACTTGGCTCATAATCTCTCACCTACTTCTTTCTTCCACTTCTTCTTGTCCAAAAAATACACTCTCTCTCACACTCTCAAACAAACCAAAAATGAAGTATATTTTAACCGATTAAAAAACCGAAAATTTAAAAAATCATTAACCAACGTTAACCGGTTTGGTTAAAAAAAACGGTTTATGAATGGGAATGGGCCAAAAGGTAGTATAAATCTCCCACCTACTTCTATTTTCTTCTTCCACTTCTTCTTCTCTCCAAGAATTAAGAAATACACTCTCTGTCACACTCACAAACAAACGGAAATTATGAATTTTATTTACTCATACCCAACATGCGATACTAAATTCAATGAGTTGAAGGACGCTAAACGTCATATGTTGACGTGCAAGGTATCTTTCTTTCTTTTTTTTTAATTTTTTGGTTCTGTTTAACATTTGTTTATTTCTTTGTGGATGAAACCATCAAGAAAGATGCTAATACTGAAAGAGATGGCGTCTGAAGCGAAAACCAAACCCAAAGCGGAACCCAAACCCAAACCGAAAACAGAGGACAACGCTGATTATCTTGTGATTCCAAAGATAATCAAACTAGTCAGGCAAAACACGGTAAAGATAATCAACTTTCTGGAAGGTCTTTTTATCTTCCTCTTGGCTTCATGTTTAATTATCTTTACCGTGTTTTGCCTGGCAAGTTTCCCGATCTTTGGAATCACAAGATAATGAGCGTCGTCCTCTGTTTTCGGTTTAGGTTTGGGTTCTGGTTCGGGTTTGGTTTTCGCTTCAGACGCCATCTCTTTCAGAATTAACATTTTTCTTGATGGTTTTATCTACAAAGAAATAAACGAATGTTAAACAGAACCAAAAAATTAAAGAAAAGAAAGAAACATACCTTGCACGTCAACATATGACGTTTAGCGTCCTTCAACTCATGGAATTTAGTATCGCATGTTGGGTATGAGCAAATAAAATTCATAATTTCCGTTTGTTTGTGAATGTGACAGAGAGTGTATTTCTTAATTCTTGGAGAAGAAGAAGTGGAAGAAGAAAGTAGAAGTAGGTGAGAGATTTATACTAACCGAACCGGTTAATGTTAGGTTAATGATTTTTTAGATTTTCGGTTTTTTAATCGGTTAAAATATACTTCATTTTTGGTTCGTTTGGGAGTGTGAGAGAGAGAGTGTATTTTTTGGACAAGAAGAAGTGGAAGAAGAAAGAAGTAGGTGAGAGATTATGGGCCAAGTCTCGGATCATATTATCTTTGGCCCATTATGGAATCACATCTTTTCCCATTCATATAGGAAATACACTCTCTCACACTCACAAACAAACTAGAAATGAAGTATATTTGCTCCTACCCAAAATGCCAAATTGAATTCTTTAGTTTGAAGGTCGCTAAGCGTCATATGAAGACGTGCAAAGTATATGTTTTTTTTTTAATTTTTTTTTTTTTGTTCTATTAACATTTGTTTGTTTGTTATTTGAAACCTTCCAAAAAATTGTTGATTTTGAAAGAAATGGCATCGGGGACACTGCCGCTCATGATTATCTTGCCTATCGAAAGATCGGAAAAGTTGCTAGGAAAAACAGGCTAAAGATAATCAAAGATGATGTGAAGAAGAAGATAAAAAAACCGCGTGTTATCGATTTGTCGACCCCCTGAACCCGCCCCTTCATCTTCTTCAATGTAAGTCCATATTTGATTAATTGGATTTTATTTCCGGTTAGTTATTTATATTTGCAATCTCTTTTCTAATTAGGTTTCATATATGTTATAAATATAGTTATTTATGTTAATTTAGGAGAATTTTCATATTTAATTAATTTTCAATCACAATTTTTTTTTCAAATAATCGTTTGTCGGAAGCGCCGGTTTAGGGATGGTGAAGAATCGCTATATGACTGAAGTTATGTTAGAGATCGAATGAGTAAGTGTAATTTGGACCACGTGTTTATCAGTGTCTTTACATGTTTTTAAATATTGATCGAATCAGTTGACGATTTCTTTCCGGTCAAACCTAATTTCTTGCGTTTTGTGTTTGTCGGGAAATTTCTATCAACGATTTCTTTAAATGTTTATAGTTATATATGCGATTTACCTTTTATAGGAGGTTCAAAATCTTGAGTTTTTTCCTAAATCGGTAGAGCTTCATTAATCTGAAATATATGTATAAACGTTAGAATCAAACTTTGTTTTTTGGTATGTAATTTTGGTATCTTAAAGTTTGAAAAAGCTCACAATGACGGGTTTTTCAATCTTAAACAAGACAAAAGCAAGATCAAAGATTCATAAAATCACAATTTGCCGCCTTTAAACAATCAAAATATAAACTCATAAGCCCATATTTCCGGCTTATTTTACCGCTTGTGAGCTTGTTTCGACTTAAAAGCGGAAAATAAGCTAAAACAAACAAACACTAAATACCCAATATAGTGAAAGATCTAAACAATAATCCAAACAAAAAACATGTACCTTTTAAAGTCTTTATTTGCTACCAAACAGCAGTAATCACCATTAGTAATCACCATTGACCAAATCCAAAATTTCTGTTAAATTTTCTCAAAAAACCACATCCAAAATAAGCTTTTTTCACATGAATTCAGTTAGAAATTGAAAAAAGTGCAAACTAGATCCACACAATAAGAACAAAAGGGCAGGTGAATCTCCTTGTTGAATATGTATTTGGTTTGATCCTGAAGCATCCAGCTGTGACACCTTTCTACCGATCCCGGAAAACCTTTTAAAGCTTACAGCCCCACCCGTATCAATATTCGAATAATAACTCGGAATACTAAAAGTCACAATAGGTGGCTGAAACGGATACCTACAAATATTCAAATTCCCAAACCACATTTTCTCTCATACAAATCATCAAACACTTTGTATGCACATCACAGACACGGACCCGGACTCAGACCACGGACCCGGTCGGTGTTCTGCGCGTTTGATAAGGCGAAGATTGCTCGGACTCGGTCCATATCACGGACCCAAATAGCGGACTGGATCTGTGTTTAATATAAGCAGACTGGTTTTTCAAAATAATCAAACTATCAATTTCCATCCTGATACCCTTATCTCCACAGTTGCCAGCTAGCCGCCGCTGCTCCTCCAGCCAGCCAGCCGCCGCTGCTCCTCCAGCCAGCCAGCCGCCGCTGCTCCTCCAGCCAGCCGCCACTGCTCCTCCAGCCAGCCGCCGCCGCTCCTCCTCCAGCCAGCCACCGTCGTCTCCTCCTCCAGCCATGATTTGGGTGAATTTGGGGGAGAACTAAAGACGAATGTTTAGATGGTTTGGTAGTGAAAAAGGGTCATGGTGTTTGGGTTTAAAACACTATTTCGACTCAAAAAAAGTAGTTTTGCTTGTTTAAAGTGTGTGATAATTTTTAGTTGAATTGAATAACTAGCATCATGATTACATGATATGATATGATAGTAGGAAGATAGGTGCTATTTGTTAATTTTATTGTGTAGGTTTGATGGGTTAAAATAATTTTGTTTTAGGGTTGTTTAGGATATGGTTATTGTTTTGATATGGGTTAGGAGGATACGGTATGGACTGTATGTTTGTTTCTCGAAAAACAATATTGCTCTTATGTAAAATGAAGCAAGCGGTGGCTAAAACATATATGACATAGAATGGGATTCATAAAGTAATCAATACATGTGTATTTTGCGTGACCAAATTGCTACTCAACTCTTTTCAAATGTTTCAACTTAATTGTACGATTTATGGTTAATTTGGATTTTGTACGACATTCAATATAAAAATAAACAGAAGGGTAAAACAGTCATTTTTCACAGTCAGCATAGCCAGTCTTAGGCATAATCAAACACAACAAACTCAGTCAGCACCTAACTCAGTCTGCACTAACTCAGTCTGCAGCTATCAAACAACCTCTTACATTTTGGGTATTTGAATCTTGATTTTAAAAAACACCCTTTTCATAAACAGTTCCTTACGGTCTATCAATAAGGGCATCGATGGGGGTGAGGGAGAAAGTGGAGAGATCGGAAGTCGGAGAGAGGTCCAGGAAGGCGGTAGATCGGTGAGAGGAGTTTGAGTTTTTTGGAATCGAAATTCAAGTTTTTGTTGGGAAAATTAAACCGCAGGTTTTTAAAATATTTTTCAATGTTTATTACTATTTTACTTTATTCGGTGCGTTAAAGGGTATTAGTGATTGCATCTAAAATATGCAATCTCAAACATTCTCTAACCACCAAATAAAAATTTGTTGGGGTCAGTGTCACTTTGGGCGTTTGGGATTGCATATTTTAGGTGCGGATTACATATTCCATATTTTGAAAAGCAAAACGCAGTTTTAAGTGTTTGGATAAAGTACGTTTTGTGTTTTTTTTTTATTTTTAAAAAGCACTTATTTATAAGCTTCAACCTTCGCGTTTATTTTAAACGCACTTTTTAAATATGTAATCCCAACACCCGCTAAGTGATTATGTTTCTACGTTCATAAAATAGAGTGACAATACTAGCTATCATTACGTTATTTTGGAATTGGACCGTTTTGTGGTTTCTTAAAGCACATAAGCTTGATTATGCTACGTTAAACCCATTTCCACAAAAGTTTAAAATTGAAGTATTTTGTGATTTTTGATGGTACAAAAGGGACAAAATATAAAAAAAAATATCGGTTATTGAGACAAAAAAGAAATAGAAAGTTATCTTATTATGTTACAAAAGATTATAACGGAGTACCCAGGACCAACTTGATTTGACGGGTTTAATCACGTTTATTTTCATGTCAGTTTCTACTTTGTGGTAATATTATTCATTACTAACCCAAATTGACACATAATTTGCATTCATTATCTAAAACCCCCTACATGTCTCATGATTGAGAATTAAGACGATTTAAAAAAAAAATATTGATTTAGAAAGAATCCTGATAAGTAAATATAAAGAGGTTCCATATTGTTTTAGAAACTTATATAACGATACTAATAATAAACTTAACTTACCCCAACTTGGTTCGACATATGCACAAGGGTTGGTATAAATATTTAGTGTGGAATAATAGTGAAACTGTTTTTCTGTTCTCGGGATGTAAATGCGGAAAAAAATATCTTGTTTTTCATTTTTGATGTTTTGGCTTCTCTGTATTTATCGTCTAACATTTAAAAACTTGTTATGCATTGCTCATAACTCGCCCGAGCCTTTGCTCAGGTCGGCTCGGATCAGTTTTTTTGTGTTTTTATATTAAGAAAGTTTTGGATTGGTGTTTAGTTTGTATTAACGTTTAGTTTCATAAAAAGAGTATGTGTTTTTCTTTGTTTAATTTTTTTATTGGGTTTTTTGTTTGCTTTGTTTTTTGTTTTATTTCGAAGGAGGCTCTGTCCGCTACAACACGCGGGCAACCCTACTCGTTGACCTAGCGATAAAAAAGATTGTCTTCCTAAACCACCTTTTTCCTCCCATTCTCTTGTAGAATCATCCAACTAATAATATGCAATCAACTATTGATTCTAGTTATGTTTGATTCTATCTACGTTGCTTTTGTACTTCTCAAATAATTTTCACTAATGTAAATTATGTGCTTTGAGAGAACTTGGATTTATCCGTGCGTCGCGGCGGAGATTTTCGAACAAATGAAAACGCCTAAACTAAACAATCAAAAAACTTTCAAGTCTTTCTCATCAAACAATTCAAAAACATAGAAAAAAAGATATACATAGAAGGAAAAAAAAAAACTCAATCAATAAAAAGAAAAGAAAAATTATACAAAGTCATTGTTCGGCTCGGCTCGGCGCTCGACTCATGAGAACATTGTTATTTTATTTAATTGTGTAACCAAAAAGAAATCGTAAAAAAATTATTTAAAAAAAAAGAAGAAAGTAACCTAAAACGAAAAGGTTTAAACTAAAGATTAACAATCAATTAGAATGAGAAATAGTAATCTATTGTGTAAGAAAAAAGAAAGTTAAGCCGGCAGGCTAGCTGTTGGGAGCTGGCAGCGTGACCGTTTTACTATTCATAACGTCGATTTCAACTCCTACGGAAAATGTAAAGAAAAAAAGAAGTTAAGCGGGCATACTCGCTGCTGGGAGTTGGGCAGCGTGCTTGCTTTACTATTTATAATGCCGCTTTCAACTCGTATGGGAAACGTAAAAAAGAAAAAAGTTAAGCAAGCAACTAACTGATGGAAGCTTACAACGTGGCTGGTTTACTATTTATAACGTCGATTTCAGCTTCTATGGAATATGTATAATGTATAATATAATATAAGGATAAATGTTATCTACACCGTGCACATATCCTTTCAGTATAATACAGGTTATTTCGTGCATTTATCATAAATAGACCTCTTTTAGGTTTAGTTCACAGGTTTATTTCGTGCATTTATTGAATACTATTATAGTTTTCGTAATTGAAAATCGTTGAAACTAGTTAGCAGTAACAGTGGTACATTTGTGATTATACTTATCTTTTCAATACAATACACTTTGTTGAAATTAGTTAACAATATGGTACATACTATACAATGACTAATTTTATTTTGAAAACCATTAATCTTCCTAAACTTCAACCATGTGTTAACCATTTGAAAACATTTTTATGAACTTCTTAAGGGGGTGTTTGTTTCGACTTATATTACGGGTTTATGGTTTATGAGATTATTAAAATTTATATAAGCTTATGAGCCCCCCACATGGTAAGCCAAAACAAACACCCCTAAATGCAGCAACTTAGTTGTTAAATGCAGTTAACGTAAGTATTTGACTTAGTCAAAACTAAAATTCGTTTGATTTAGTCTCCACTGATTGTTATTTAATTGTGTTTTGTGACCTTTTTACAAAATAAAAAACGTAAGATT